>OY856413.1:477454878-477487378 GCA_963693085.1 Alisma plantago-aquatica | reverse complement strand
ATCATACTGAAGATCGTTGTTGGATTAAGCACGACAAGCCCGCTTGGGTTAACCAGGCCGCTACAGATACTGCTGCTGATTCTACCACTGATGCACTTGCTGCTCCTGCTAACACAGAATGGTTACGATCGGAGTTCGAGAAGATGTTCCAGGAACGCCTCGCACAAATACCATCCTCGTCTACACCAGGAACCTCTGCCGTGCTCGCCTCTCCATCATCTGGTAACCAACAGTGGTGCATTGACTCAGGTGCATCCACTCATATGGTTGGTGATCTTTGCCTTTTCTCTATTATCAATAAAACTGCTCCTATATCATCTGTTACTGTTGCAAATGAGTCCAAAACTGTTGTTCATGGCACAGGCATGATTCCTCTTTCACCAAAAATACAGTTGCATTATGTTTTATATATTCCAAAGTTTCCTATTAATCTATTGTCAATTAGTAAGATGATAAAACAACTCAACTGCTCTATTCAATTTGATCTATCTGGCTGTATTTTTAAGGATCTCCGCACGAAGACGAGGATTGGTTCGGGCCGTGAAGGACCAGATGGGATGTATTATCTGGATGGACATCCTACTGCTAACGCTATGTTATCTACTTCAGTGACAGGACTACAGTGGCAATTTCGTCTGGGGCATCCATCTGCTGCCAAATTAAAGCATTTATTCCCTACTTTATCTGAGAACAGTTTTTCCTGTGAAACTTGTGTTTTAGGCAAACAAACTCGATCTGTTTTTCCTGCTATGCACGTTATTGCTTCCAAAGAAATTTTTGACCTTGTTCATGCTGATATTTGGGGACCGTGCTCCGTATCAAGTCACTCGGGTGTGAAATATTTTATGACATTTTTTGATGATTATTCTTGCGCCACATGGTTGTTTTTGCTTAAAGGTCGAGATATTGTATTAGATACTATTCGTATCTTCTTTGCTGAAATTCACACTCAATTTAATCGACCTATTAAAATTTTTCGTACTGATAATGCATTGGAGTTCATGCAACAATCTGTTACATCCTTTTGTGCTACCCGTGGAACCATACATCAGACCACTTGCCCATACACTCCTCAACAAAATGGGGTCGCTGAAAGGAAAAACTGTCACCTACGTGAGGTTGCTCGCACCCTTCTCATACACTACAAAGTACCCCATCACTTCTGGCCTGAAGTTGTCTCTACGGCATGCTATCTTATCAATCGCATGCCTTCTCTCTACCTCCTCGCATTTTTGGGAGTATTTGTTTTGTGAAAAATGTTCGTCCTAGTCTCAATAAACTTGATGCTCGCTCAGTCAAATGTATTTTTCTGGGATATTCCCGTACACAGAAAGGCTACCGCTGTTTTGATCCTATTAAAAAACAGTGGCTTGTTAGTGCGGATGTGACCTTTTTTGAGCATATGCCTTACTATTCTACTGATGGCGAAAAGTTGTCGGCTGATATTATGGCTCCCACACCATTACCATTAGTTGTTGAGGAATTACCAACTCCTGATGTGCCTAAAGAACGCCCATTGCAAGTCTATCGGCGCCGGTCAAAGATCAGCAATGCTTCTGAAGCCCCGGTCGAACCAAATACTGCGTCTGCGGTTGATCCCCCATCCGCTGAGTTTTTTGACCTGGATCTTCCTATCAGTTTAAGGAAAGGTGTTCGATCATGTACTCAGCATCCTATCAGTAATTTATGTTCATCTGACAATCTCTGTGGTAGCTTTGCTTGCTTCAATTTTGTTTTGTCTGCTGTGACAATTCCTAAATCAGCCGAAGAGGCCCTTCGCAATCCTGCCTGGAAACATGCTATGGAGTAGGAAATGAATGCGCTCTGTGATCGTCAGATATGGGATCTGCTTGACCGTTCCTCTTCATGCCATACTGTTGGCTGTCGCTGGATATTTACCATTAAATATCAACAGGATGGTACCATTGAACGCCCGAAAACCCGATTTATCTTCCATTTTACGCTTACACTCAGACGTATGGAGTTGATTATTTTGAAACCTTTTCTCCAGTCGCACGTATTAGTATATAGACTTTCCTGCGTTTTTACTTAGTCTATTTTTCTCTTTTCTTTGTTATTCCTATGTCTTGTTTTATCCCACATGGGTTATATCTAAACCATGTGCCTTTCTCTTGTCTTATAAAAGAGAACCTTGTACTCTATTTTTAATCATCTCAATAATAAGACAATTAGCCGCAACTTCTAGATGGTATCAGAGCCTCCCGATCCTCCCTAACCCTAATCCTTCTTTCCCTCCCATCTACCCTAGCCGCCACCCTTCCCCTTTCTCCCTATTGCGCCGCACAGCAGCCTACCCTTGGTCTGCCGCCGCCGCCTAGCACCATTCTTGGTGTCGCCTCCACCACAACAGGCCCATCCCTGCCTTCCTCCCTCACCGCCCACCTCTTCTCTTCTTCTCCTCTCCACCGCAGCCCCCCCTTCTTGTCCCTTTTCCAGCAGCTCTCTCTGCTGCCCGCCGCCACTAGATCCCTCCACCTTCTTGCCACCGCCACCATAGCCCCACCATTGTCCATTTCCACCACCCCGAGCACCCACCCTATCCTCCCTTCTCCTCTTCCCATCTTCTCTAATCCTTTGCTCACCATCTCGTCCGGCTAAAGGCTCCTTTTCCGGCCTCGTACAGTTTCCGACAACGCTACGTACAGCCCGGTTTTTCCAGTTCTGGCACGTTGAAGGAGTAAATCAATTTTTCGCATCTGACTGCCTGCGCCTCATGGTGGAGTAATCTTTCCTCCATGTTGGCGTAGGTCCTGCTCTTCCTTTCTGCCCCGTGAGGGTCTTCTGAGGTCCATGATTGGATTTCCTACCTACTACTACTGCTAGTCCATGTATTGGACTTCTGCTGCTGCCCTCTGCTGACGCCTGTTGTTATCTGCGCCCATGCTACTGCTTTTTCTACTTGGTCCGATGGCGACTTCAGATCTTCCTCGCACTCTCTGTGTTACTACGGTGAAGTTGGATAGTTCCAACTATCACCTATGGGCTGCCTCCTTTGAGTTGTATGTTAAATCCCAAGGTCGCTACTCTCATCTGACTACAAAGGGCTCGTCTCTTCCTGCTCATGATGCTGACGAGAAGACGAAACAAGCCTATGATCTCTGGTCCAAGGAGGACTATGGGGTCATGACATGGATGGTCAACAGCGCTGAAGCAAAGATCAGCCAGTCCCTTCTCCGTCTTCATACTGCCAAAGAAATGTGGGAGCAACTCTCCCATGTTTACTCGCACCAACAGAATCCTAAGAAGGTCTTTGAGATCTTCAAACAACTTGCCAAACTGGAGTATTCTACTACTGATTCGGTCGAGGATTACTACAACTCCTGTTGTGCTCTCTGGGATGAGTTCCAGGTGTATCATCCCCTTTCTACTGACATTGATGAACTTAATCGACAGCGGAACGAACTTATGTTAGTTCAGTTCCTCGCGGGCCTACCTGCTTCCTTTACTGGTGTTGTGGACCAGATTCTCTCCAGCGACCCTTTACCCACTCTCCGTGATGTACTCAAAAGGGTCCAGCGCCTACCTTCTGTGTCCCAGCCCGTGCCTGACTCTTCTGATGGTGCCGCTCTCGCTGTCCGCTCTGGTGATTCCTTTCGTGGTCGCGGTTGTGGCAGAGGTCGTGGCCGCGGAGGACGTTCTTCTGCTTCTGGTCGTGGCTCTGGCGCTGATCCTGTTGAGTCCCGCTACTGCACTCACTGCAAGCGCACCAACCATACTAAGATCGTTGCTGGATCAAATATGGCAAACCTGACTGGGCCAATAAAGTGACTTCTGATCAGACTGAACCTGCTCCGCCGACAGCTGACTGGATCCGCTCGGAATTTGAAAAGTTGCTACAAGCTCGACTGGCGTCTTCTACTGAGGATTCAAATGCTGGTAGTGCCGCCCTTCTGACTACGACTGGTAAAAACTCCTGGGTGATAGACTCTGGTGCGACTTCTCATATATCTGGCAATCCTGATTTATTCTCTAAACTGCACAGGAAAGTCTATATACTAATAGCACGCTTGAATTGTGTTCGTATTCTGATATCTATTGTTGTTAATAAAGATTGGTCTCTGTTTCAACTTGATGTCAAAAACGCCTTTCTATATGGAGATCTGCAGGAGGAGGTCTACATGGAGCAACCTCCGGGATTTGTTGCTCAGGGGGAGTTTGCTTCTAAAATCTGTAAACTGAGAAAGGCAATCTATGGTCTGAAACAAAGCCCACGTTCATGGTTTGACAAGCTCAATCAGATCTTACTTACCTTTGGCTTTCGGCATTCACAATCTGATCATTCAGTATTTATTCGTAAAACCGCAGCAGGACTTGTCATCCTTAGTGTATGTTGATGATATTGTCTTATCTGGCAGTGACAGTGCAGGGATACAGGCAACCAAAAAGTATTTAGCACAGCACTTCATCACCAAAGACCTAGGGAAACTACGATATTTTCTAGGTATTGAGGTTGTTAGATCTTCTGCAGGACTATGCCTGTCACAGAGGAAATATGTTCTTGATCTGTTGCAGGAGACAGACATGCTGGGCTGCAAGCCAGCCAACACTCCTCTGGATCCCAATATGGATTGGGATAATGATACTTCTCCTTATGTTGATCATCACCAGTTCAAAAGACTGGTTGGCAAGCTTATCTATTTGACTATCACTAGAGCTGACTTGGCAGCTGTTGTAGGATTCATAAGTCGGTATCTTGATAAACCCCGGCAATGCTACTGGGATGCTATTTGTCACATCTTACGATATCTCAAAGCTCTCCAGGGAAAGGTCTTCTGTACAAAAAGCATGGCCATTGCAATTTATCTAGATTTTCTGATTCTGACTATGCAGGAAGTCGATCTGACAGGAAATCTACATCTGGATATTGCACTTTTGTAGGAGGAAATCTGGTTACTTGGCGCAGCAAAAAGCAGATAGTTGTTGTCCGATCTAGTGCAGAGGCAGAATATAGAGCCATGGCTCATACTGCATGTGAGCTCCTGTGGGTCCGTGGTCTTCTGAACGAGTTTGATATTGCCTCTCCCAGCCCCATTCCTATGTTCTACGACAATAAGGCTTCCATTTTCATTGCGAGCAACCCCACCTTTCATGAAAGAACAAAACATATTGAAGTTGATTGCCACTTTGTTCGAGAGAAAGTCCTATCTGGACACATTTGCACTCCATATTTCAGCATTGAGAAGCAGCTTGCAGACATCTTCACCAAAATTCTCCCTAAAGCTCGCTTCCAGACTCTGATTGACAAGCTGGGCTTATTCGACATCTACGCTCCGGCTTGAGGGGGAGTATAGAAATATTGTGTTATTTACTTATTCTGATGTATTATTTCTTATACTGCTCTATTGTATTTGTCCCATATTGCTCGCTTGTGTATATGTCTCAACTCTCTGTAGCTATATAAGAGAGTACCATGTACACCTTTTTACTCACTGAATAAACAACTCCTTTTCTATCTATAATATATATATATACTAAATACATAAATCGCAGACTTCAGCACCACAGAACGGTTTGATTATACTGAGAAGAAAAGGTCCTGATTTAGCAACACGGTTCAGCGGATGCGATCAGGAGCCACGTAGAGTCGCAGATAAATCAGCGGGCAGGTAGCAGTAGGGAAACAGCCCAACTCAAGGGCAGCAGTAGTAGCAGGGAGAAAACCCACACACGGGCAGCAATTGTAAATCAAGGAACCTACGTCATCAAATCAGCCAGACATCAGGTGGCATAGGCAGAATAGGGGGATCCCCGGAAAGATACGAGAAGAGACTAGAAGAGGGTGGTGAGTTTAGATGTGAGTCCGGGTGTGGATAGGGGAGTTGTTGTTTTGTTGTGGATTTAGCGGCTAGGGAGGTCAGGTTAGCGACTGGTAGGGGGTTGGGTAGCAGTTGAGTGTGGTGAGCAGGTGGTTTAGCAGTTGGAGGGGGTGGTCGGGTTAGCGATTGGAAAGAGGGATTGGGCGAGCTTGTGAGCGGTTGGAGTCAACGGTTGAGGGGGTAGGGTGCAGCGAGTTAGATCTAGGGAGGGGGTGGCAGTTGGCGGAAGGGAGACGGGCAGTAGGCAGGTGGTTGGCGGCTAGGGTGAAGCAGGCGGTTGGATCATACTTGTTGAGGCGCCCGACTAGTCGGCTGGTAGTTTTGGTGGCCAACGACTGGCTTGTCGCCTGGGTTTTTCATCATATTGAACGTCCGCCCAGACCGACTGGTCGACTAGTCGGCCGACTAGTCCGACTGGTCGGCTAGTCACCCTGTAAGTCGGCCGCTTATTTGGTGGGCCCGACAATTTTCTTTAAATTTTTTAATTAATTATATATTACTAATATATATAACTAATTATATAAGTATATAACTATATACTTATAGTTATATAGTATATATAACTATAACTATATATATTACTAATATATAACTAATTGTATATTACTAATATATATAACTAATTATATAAGTATATAACTATATACTTATATTTATATAGTATATATAACTATAACTATATAAGTATATAATTATATACTTATAGTTACATAGTATATATAATATAACTATATAAGTATATAACTATACATATTACTAATATATATTACTAACATATAACTAATTATATATTACTTATATATAACTAATATAGTTATATAATATATATAACTATAATTATATAAGTATATAACTATATATATTACTAATATATGAGTATATAACTAGCATATTTTTGTATATAAGTATATAACTATATATTACTAATATATATAACTAATTATATGGAGAAAAAAACCCTACGCCTGGGCGGTGGTCGGCCTGGTCGCCCAAGGAATCAGGGTGACCGACTGGCCGCCTTGACAAGTATGGGTTGGATGAAGGGCGGCGGTTGGGAGCGGACAGCAGGCAGGGGCAGCGGGCGTTGGTGGATGACGACGGAGCAGGCAGGGGATGGAGGGCAGTTAGCGGTCGGTGGAGGGAGCCGGAGAGTGCGCAGCGTGCGGATGAGCGAGCGGAAAGAAAAAAAGGAGGGGAGGAATTAAGGGGAATCGTAACGTGCTCTTGATATCATGTGAAGTAGGCTTTGTATTTCTTATACAAAAACAAATATAGTGCTCTCTCTTTTATAATCCAAGAGATACAGGTAAAAGCCTAATATAAGAGATATGGGATAAAACTAAAAACAATAAAAAGAATAGTGGATATATCAACACTAAGCATGTTCGACCACCTATTGGTGTTGCACATTATGCGGCGACTACCCCGAGAGCATCTTACATATGGGGCTTCTAGACAGACGCAATCAGATATTACTATCTCCAAGGAGTAGGACTGTCTTCTTTAGGCCGCCCAACAAGTTTCTCTTGGTTCCTCCCCCAATCTTGTCTCAGATGTGGGTAACCAAGGGACATCACTTATTACTTCTCACCCATTTTCTACATGGGTGGTGGATTTAAGGGCCTCCTAGGATATGACTGGTATACGATCCATGTTTCTTTCCACTGATTTGTATACCCCACACTCTTCTATGACTCTAGTTGATGGATCGGTCAAACAAGTACATGTTTGTAGATCTGTACAGGTGCCATCTTCTTTGACTCTATAATCTATACACTGTGTACCAAACTTTCCTTTTTTCTAATGTATGTAGCTAAGTTGCTTGATTCTTAAAATTGTTGGTGATATATGGCTCTTCCTTCTTCACAGGTTCCCAAGAGTTGGAAGACAATTGGTGGGGGATCTAGGGATGGTGATATCTACTTCGAGGGTGATTGCCCAACTCGGCATATCTCTTCCACCACATATATTGTCGCTCCCCCTTACAATGGCATTATCGCTACGGGTATCCCTCCTTCGAGAGTCTTCAGAAGCTTGTTCCCAGCTTATCATCAGTAAAGTCTGTTAGAGAGTCTATTTACATAAGTTGTTTCTATTTACTTAAGTTGTTTAGTCTATTTGTAATATGGGCCCAAGTGTGTCTTAGCCCATTAGGGTTTAGTCTAGTGTCTGTATGCTTCCCCCTTATCCTATTTATAGGAAAGGGTGGCAGCCTCCTATCAATAAAAAAAACCTACACGAGGGGATTTCCCCACTCATATCGTATTCCACAAAGTCTATTGAGTGTCATTCTTGTCATTCGGGCAAGCATCATCGTGTTTCCTTCCCTAGTCATATTGTAAAACGCTTTAAGCGCCCTTTTGATCTTGACCATAGTAATGTATGGGGCTCTATTAAAGAGCCGAGTTACAATGGATTTTGTTATTTTCTTTCCTTTATTGATGATTTCTCCTCAATGACTTGGGTATGTTTGCTTAAGCCTCAGGATGAGGTTTTTCCGGTCTTCCAAACCTTTTATCAATTAATAAAAGTTTAGTTTGATACTCATATAAAAATTCTTCGTACTGAGAATGCATGTTCAAAATGTTGTCTCTACTTTTGATTCTATTGGAATGGTTCACCAAACGACTTGTTCTCATACACTATAAGTAAAAAGGAGTCTAATATTGAGATAATCAAATGCAAGCATAGACCTCTCCTTATATAGGATAGGAGTCATTACAAAACATAGTTCACCAATATGGGATAAAAGACGAGTTACTAAAGAGCAAAAAATAACATAAAACTAAACGGAAAAAATGACATATGCTTGAGGTGGCTAAGACGATTCAGTTTTAATATAACGTTACTAAGCATTTTTGGACTAAAGCGGTTTCCACAGCATGTTATCTAATTAATCGAATGCCTTCTTCGATCCTCCAGAACTGTGTGCCATATCAAATCTTATATCAAGATGCAAATTTCACTGCCTCCTAGATGTTTTGGATGCACTTGCTTAGTTTGTGATCTTCATCCAGGAACAGATGGGTTGGATCCTCGCTCCAGAAAATGCATTTTCTTGGGATACTCCAGAACCCAGAAAGGGTATAAGTGCTATGATCTGGATGCTAAGTAGTGGTTTATCAGTGTTGATGTGGTCTTCATTGAGAAGACTCCATACTTCTCTAAGGAAGGCACCTCTTTGTCCATGGATCTTTTTGTTGCTACTCCATTACATGTACATATTTAAGCAGATGACCGCTTAGTTCAGTAGTACAGTCGTCAAATAAGCATCTCCTTGTCTATTAGTGCAGAAACTATTCCACTACTCCTTCCATGGCCCCTCGAGTAACCAATTCTCCCTTGCCTAGGTGGCACCGGGTGATTGACCTCAAACCGACACAGCCAAGCCTTCAGAGACATCTCACCCTCCAGAAGTTGCAATCTGTCGGTAAGAACCTATGAGATCCTAGAATATACTTATACCATACAAAGTAGAGACAGTAGAATTACATTTGGGACTAAAATTCGAACATACTAATTGTAGCTATGATGAAGGAAAGGGAAAAACCTATGTTTAACTACTTGCAACTATAAGTCTTCGTAAGGAATATAGGTCAACCCATTCTTGGCATTTGAGGCAGCCTCGACAGACTCATTATTATCATCAAGTCATCAATACAATCTGAATCCCCATCATAAAAATCTCTCTAGAAGTCAAATTTAGTGGCTTTAGCATATCTATAGACATGGATGCAAAAACTGATACAAACTGCAACAATAAGATCAAAATACAGCCTTTAATCACATAGCAACCAAAACAAAATATGCAAAAAAATGTCGCTTTTTAATTCCATCTTAGACAATTTAACAACATTGTAAAGCAAAATGCAGTGTAGAATTCTTCTCACATATAGACATGTATGCAGCATAGATGTTACTTGTTGAATTATATCATCCTCAACAAAGTGACATAGTATGCATATCATTTGCCAAGCACGAACTTTTCGCCTATGCACCTAACCAGTAGAAAGAGAATCACGCATGGAAAATTTTAGAGCAGGGAGCACAATTTTGAGGAAAGATGACAATAGTGTATTAGCTTACAGCGCTATACTTCTTGTACAGCTCTTTTGAAAGATCTTTGTCATTAACCTAATCAAGACGAGAATAAAAGCATGACACCAATTGGATTGCCAAGAACTATAGTATTGACAAGATTTAATCTAGGTACAAAATTGATCAGAAAATCAGTAATTAAACAAGAACATTGGTGTCGCATCAAAATCTTCTAGCTTGCACCATCAAACTCATATTCTTAGAAAATAAAACATGACACTGCAACATGTGTAAGCTCTATCCAATTTTGATATTATTGTTTACTCACATGCTGTTTTTATGTATTCTAATTTGGTTTTTTCATTGTGCAATTTGAACTATCTGCTCTAATTTTCTGATGACAAGACAACATTTTATAAATATAACCATGTCAAACAATTCCCTTCTACTTAGGTTTCTCATTGTGTGACTGTCATACACAGATCTAAACTTTGCCAGACTTTGTCAAAACTTTAATAATTTGTCGATTTGACCACTAGCGAAGTAAAATCCTGGACACTTCGCGGTCTGTCTCGTCTTTGGGCTGAACCGTTGAAGTTTTGAGGTTTTCGACGATGTTGGACCAAATGAAAAAATCGCGGTCCCAAGTACATCCAAGTTGTCAATAAGGCCGAAAACTTGACAAGCCTGGTCTGCTTTCTACTTTGAGTCTAAACAGCCTTAAATAGTCATTTCATCTGGATAGTTGCCAGCTACCGTGTGAGAACTTGTAAGAGCTTTTTGCTGCTTGGTCCTAATTAAGTTGGCAGGGAGAGCTGATTCTTGCCTCGGGAGTAAAGAAGTGGAGAACTAAATTTTCCCTAAGTTGACCTAAACAAGATCTAATTTGGGCAAATAAGACCTAATCTCACCAAATCAGACCCATTTCCCCAAATCAAACTTGTTTTCCCCAAATCAGACTGAATCTACTTAACTTTGACATAATTTGGCCTAAAATCAAACCTAATTTTCCATAACATGACCTAATCAAATCTGACCAGCCTTAATTTTCCCTATATTGATCTAAATGAGGCCTTACAAGGCCAAATCAGATCTAA
Organism: Alisma plantago-aquatica; assembly: GCA_963693085.1. Lineage (NCBI taxonomy): Eukaryota > Viridiplantae > Streptophyta > Magnoliopsida > Alismatales > Alismataceae > Alisma > Alisma plantago-aquatica. The sequence goes on along the minus strand of OY856413.1, from coordinate 477,476,406 downwards.
TTCCCCCAAATTAGACCTATTTCCCCCAAATCAGACCTAATTTGACCTCATTTGGGATAAATTGGACCCATTTCAACCATAAAAAGACTCAACTTGATTAAATACACACCTAATTTATGGTAAACTAGCCTTGAAGTGGCTTAATTTGGGCCTAAAAGGCCTTAGGTGGACACTTAGATCACTAGGGGGATGGGCGCCCAGTTTGAGGTGGCCTGCCTTAAGCTTACGCGCCTAGGCGGCGCCTTGATAACTAAGATCTAAATTAGGATCGATAACATAAGTAATAAATATGTAAATTATAGTCATACGTATATTCATATGCTTAAGAGTTAGAAGCACCTAGATTGATAATTGTCTAGAGTTATAGGGAAAAAAATATAATAAGATGACTTCAAATGTACAAAACTAACCTCCTTATATAGAATGGAGACAAGTAACAGTATATAGAGTTATACAATATGGGATTAAACAATATTCTCCCTCAAGTTGTAAAATCGATGTCTCTCATTGTCATCTTGTCAATAGACTTCACAAATCTCTTCTTTGGAAGGACTTTAATGAATAGATTAGCAATTTGGTCTTAGACCGTGTAAAAGGAGTGAAGATATCTTTCTATATAACAGCTTCTCGAATGAAGTGGTCATCCACTTGTATGTGTTTAGCAAATTCATGAAAGAACGGATCGCTAGCAACGAAAGTAGCAACCTTATTAACACAAAATTATCCCCATAGGATCCTAGATAGGACGAACAAATACTTTGGCAAGGGATCTGACCCAGAGAAGTTCATAAGATGTGTGTTAGCCTTGGCAATGGGATAGGCAGCTACTTCTGCTTTTTGCTGCTCCTAGATACTGATAACCCCCAACATATGTGCATTAACTTGATGCGGATTTCATGTTTGATGGACTTCCCCACATGATCAGCATCAGATTATTTTATTATATCCATATGGCCATGGTTCACATATAACAGTCCTTTGCCAGGTTTTTTGTTTTGATATCTTAGGATGTGGTAAGCAACCTCTAAATGACATTGTGTGGTTTGTCTAGGCATCTAGTTAAAAAAAACCAACTACAGCAGTGGTATCAACTTGGGTCACTGTAGCTTCTGATGCAACCAGAACGCAACTTATCTAGTTTTATTTTGTATTACATTTACAGGTAGGGGACTTAAGTACAATTTATCTACTTATATGCCTTTAGCTGCAAGCTTTAGTTGTTTTTATATTATGTTTGGTGTCTAGGGTTTTCAGTCTTTTATTATTAATACCAGCCTTGGAAACTTTTCAAGTTAGTCGAATATGAATTAAGAAATTGATTATTTTGTTTCTCCTTTGATTCCCCTTCCTCCATGTCTACATCAAATGGATTCAAAGAAAAAGTTTAAATAATTAGGTTACGACGTGGGCCTTCTTCTCCTCAAATTATCCCTCTCCTCTAATTCTTTAATTTTTTTCCATTGACGCCACCCTCCATGTCCCTATACACAACAACAAGCAACAACGCCCCACCAGACTCCCATCACTTGACCCCTATTTCCCTCGACATAATATGGTTCCTACACCCAGCAGGGAACCCAAAGGTATTGTTATCCAATCAGTCGCGACCTCGTAGAGAACTGCAAGCCAATTAGCCAATGTCATACCCTCAAATTCGCCTCCTGTCGGCCAGTGCTGACCAAGACCCACCATCCTCATACAGTAGTAGCCACCCCTCCCTCCCTCTATCTCTCTCTCTAAATTCTATCCCATTTCCCCTTCAACGGGCCCGTCCGCATCATGTGACTGCAAACCCCCTCCTTGTCTGCATTCAGCTACCCTAAATTGGCTTCCACAAGCAGCCCACTGCGGTTCCCTTTGTTCTGACCCCCAACCCCACCCGTAACCTCCTTCCCATTCGGCCGCCACGCTTCCCCATCATGCATGTCATGCCACAACCTACTTCCCCTCTGGCCTTCTCTCCCCAATGATATCCCCTTTTCTCTGGCCCATGCCATCATGTGATACCATCACTTGTTATACTATACTTTCTTGTCTTACTTGTCCTTTATATCAGTTGCAAAGTTTGTCTCTATCGCCCCAAATCATTCAAAATGGCATGCTACAAGGAAGATGGCATGTCATCTTTGTCACAAAATAAAAGGCTTTCTGATATATTGATAAGAGGAATCCCCCTCCTTTATATAGGAGAAGGGGAAACGTACAGACTTTAGACTAAACCCTAATGGGCCAAGACACACTTGGGCCCATATACATTTAGACAAGGATTACTTAATTAACTAAACTAACCAGACTCTCTAATAATCTTTGCAACCAAATGGGAATTGGTCTCTGGTTTCATGTCCACCAGGACAATTTTTGGTAGGTTATAGAGGGACAATCACCGTGAAAATACTTTCTTGGCATTGAAGCTTGATCGTTCTAATGATGGAATTGTTATTTCTCAATGAACAGTGTTGGATCTTCTCAAAGATACTAGGATATTAGGATCCAAGCCTATTGACACTTCTACAGCCCTAAGGTCAAATTTTTGGGAGATATCAATCTTCTTGAAGATCCCCAATGAGATAGACATTTAGTTGGATAACAAATTAAATTATTTGACAGCTATCAGCTTGACATTCTATTTTGCCAATAATTTTGTTAGTCAATTTATGGTAAATATCATCTGGATGCAGCCAGACATATCAAATGCTATCTCAAAAGAAATCATGAAAAAGATATGATTTACAAGAATAATAGTCATATGAAGATACAAGGGTTCTCCAATGCTAACTGGACAGGATCTACGAAGTCAATCACTAGATTTTTTGTGTTTGTTGGTGCCGATCTAGTGTCTTATAAGAGTAGAAAAGCAAATTGGCATTGCCATGTCAAATGTTGAATTCGAGTATAGAGGTATGGCTCTTAAACCAATGTGAATTATTATGGATTAGACATTTGTTAGTACTTAGAAGAATTGGGCTTCATACAGAATGCTTTGACGGAGCTCAAGAGTGAAAATTGAGTTCTTTTAAAATAGGAAATCTTTCTTTTTAAGAGAGGACAAATTGTCACTTCCTCAAAAGAAGATTCAAGATGGATTGATTCCGCTACCACTGGCCATGTGAAAAGATCAAGTATGGTCATGTTATTAAGTAACAAGTGTATATGCTCCGTGATCCAGCTTGAGGAGGAGTGTTACTATCGTATCCAAGGACCTAGTTGTTATTACTCAAGGCCAAGCTTGTAAGAATGTAGATAAGTCGTGTTTACATGTAAATTGTAATCCATGTTTCCTATAAATATAAGTCGTGAGACAAACTATCAATTAGGTCAGCCCCCTTCCCCAACCCATGTTATACACACTAAGCTTAATCAATCCTAAGTTGACATCACTGTTCCGGAAATCGGTCCGCACAGACGCATATACTCCCGCATATACCTATTCAGTCACCCTACCGCACCGCATACTACTAATCGGTCCACTAAGCGGTCATGGGCCGCATATACTCCCGCTTAACCGATTAAGCGGCCGATTAAACTCCGCTTTTTGAAAATCCCACAACTAATGTTCATGCATTTCGTACATACAAGCATATATATACACACATTTCATTACATATATAAATTGAGATATATAGTCATTGAATTATTTGTATACATTGTAATACATATAAAAATTTCCCACATGCATTTGTACATTTATTCGAATACCTTTTGATATATTAACATGTATAGATACATATACAATATACCTAAATATACAATCGCATATTTGTGCATGTATATATACATTTTGATTTATTCACATTTATACACACTATACATATATTTGTATATTGATTTACCTACATTTTAGTATTTGTACATATATTACAAATACATTCTATATATAGACATATATACATATATAAGCATATATAAGCATATCATACATCATACATGCATATTAATATGTTTATAAGTAAATAGATGTACGTGCCTACTCTATATATTTTAATTTATGATTTTGCTATATTATTTCATATATAATTAGTTTATTGAAATAAAAAAATTCAAAACCGCATATACTCCCGTATATACTCCCGCATACCGCATATACTTTATGCAGTACCCTCTCCGCCCGTACATCGCATACCGCTTTCCTGAACCATGGTTGACATAAACAATACCTAACATACCTCTATAAGAAGTGGCCCAAATCTAACTTAATTCAACCTAAAAATTGACCTCGTTTAATTATATAGACCTATTTTGCACGACTGTGACCAAAATCTGATTTGTTTGGCCTAACATGAGTGAATCACACCTAACTTCCCATAATTTTCCCTAATTCAGAATCAATTTGGTTGTTCAGATGTTGACGCTAATTTTGCCCCCCTTATGTGGCACCTAGATGAGCTTATACAAAGCCTAGGTGAGCACCTTGATAACTACATGTTTCACATGGATCTTCTGTAACCATATATCCGACAAACATAATTTACAAGATTTGCTACTTACAAAAAATACCCCATTACTATTTTGCAACAATTATGCATGAAGATGAGCTCAACCACTCTCAACAAATCACTTGAATGCAAAATGCTATGTGGATTGACTCCACTACAGCAAGAGATACATTGTATTTATAACTTTAATCTTATTGAGATATATTATTGCATTTACTGTTTTGTGTATCTCTGCTTAAGTCTTTCCTTTATTCTATATCATGGGCCTTTGTATAAAGAGGTCCATTAGGGTTTTCAGTTCACTTCCTTGTACACCCTCTTCCTATTTATAGGAGTGAGTTTCCTCATTTGTGAATATAGAAAACACGGCACACTTTCATATGGTATCAGAGTGGGTCACCTAGCCCTGATCTCCATCAGTCACCACTGCCCTCTCTCTCTCTCCCTTCGTCAGCCGCCACCGCCGTGTACATCCTACTTGACTTTCGTTGTTGATCACTCCTAAGAATATCTAAGTTTCTTTCTAGCCCTATCCTCTTCTCCAACAAGAGGATCTAGGGATATGGTCGGCGGTGTTTTCGAGGTTCTTATGCCCTAAAGAACTATTATTTGGAAAGGTATCGTTCGCCAGATCTGTGGTCATTCATGATCACCTATTCTAGGGCTCTGCTCACTTTATTAGTGGTATGATTGGGTATATCCAACATATCACCTTTCTTCTTGGTAAATCATAGTATTTGCCACTTACTCTTGGTCATCTTGACCTTATTTTGTTAGGTTCGTCGTTTCTGCTCTTGATCTGTTGCTGCCCCAACATTTGATACACCGTGTCTTTGCTTGACACGTCGTGTCTCAATTTGGTGAATCATCTAACATGGCGTATGCCATTCCAGGCGACTATCGTGCCTTATTTCTTGACACGTCGTGTGCCATTCAAGCGACTATCTACTACTCTTTGTTACACCGTGTCTTACTTTTGACATGCCATGTGCTATTCCAAGAGACTTTCTGTTGTGTTGCTGCTTCTGGAGATTCTTTGGATATCACTTTTGCTTCATGGCTTCATCTTCCTCGGCGATCATGGAGACACATCCTAGACGTGTCATGTTTGTCAAGTTCAATGGATCCAACTACATTTTGTGGGCACGATCCTTTGAGATTTATGGTCACTCATCGGGCAAACTTGAGCATCTCACTGAGCAGCCTCCTCATAAAGATGAAACGTCTAACAAAAAGAAAGTCGACTATAAGAAATGGGCAGAATGTGATTCTCAAGTTTTGTCCTGGATTCTAAATAGTTGTGAATCCCATGTAGCCACAAATCTCCTGTTTATTGACACGGCCAAGGAGGCTTGGGATCATATTGCTCAGGTCTATTCCAGTAACAGAAATGCCTCCCGAGTTTTTGAGCTCTATAAACGCCTACATTCTCTAAGACTTGACAAGAGCTACCTCATTTGCTTCACATTTTGATACCTTCAAAGGTATTTGGGGAGAGCTCAAACTCCATCATCTGTTATCTACTGATCTCACTAAACTACAAAAATAACAAGATGAAGTTCAGCTATGCCAGTTTTTGGCATCCTTGCCGCCTAGCTATGACGCAGATCGTCAACAAATCCTTGCATCAGAACCATTACCCATGTTGGATAATGTGTATCTTCGGCTATCTCGCTTGGTGTCTTCTGCTACCAAAGAAGAGTCAGCTGCTCTAGTTGTTGTTGGACGAGGGTGTTGAAACTCTACTCGTGGATGGGGCAGAGGCCTTAACACTGTTGGACAGGGACCTCCTCCTTCTCAACCCTATAGAAGAGGGTCTTCCCCTCTTCAACCTCGGTACTGCAACTTCTGTAAACGGACCAATCATACTGAGGACAAATGCAGGAAGAAACATGGAAAGCCTAAATGGACAAACCAAGTCTCCACTACTGATGTTGATGAAGAATCTACATATACACCTAATGTTGCTTCTCCTCAGATGGTTACACTAAGTTTGTATGACCTTGACAAGATTATCAAAGTCACTTCTGCAACTACTACCACACCTCAGGCGAACATTGCTCAACACTCTGGTGTCCTTCAAGCTTCCTCATCTTCTACAAAAGAAGATTGAATTGTTGATTATGATGTGATGGCCCATATAACTGGTAATAAAAATCTCTTCACTCATCTAAAGAAATCTACATATCATCCTTCGATACATCTGGCAGATGGATCTACTACTCCAGTTACTGGAATTGGGGATGTTAACAATCATCTCCTTAAATCTATTTTGTTTGTGCCCAGATTTCCATTGAACTTGATGTTTGTTAGTAAAATTACCAAATCTTTAAATTGCATTGTAACGTTCTTTCCTTACACTGTCTCCATGTAGGATCTCAGAATGAAGAAGACGATTGGTGGGGGATATGAAGGTGCATACGGTTTGTACTATCTACAGTTTTTGTCAAATTTGCTTGCTACCGCTCTTATGGCTCACACTACCTCTCTTTATCAATGGTACTTGAGGCTTGGTCATCCTTCAACCCAAAAGTTGAAGTCCTTGTTTCCTAGTTTATCATCTGAAAAGTTTAATGTCAATCTTGTCAACTTGGAAAACATCACCGCTCTGTGTATCCTCCTCGTTGTGATAACAGGAGCCCTAGTCTGTTTTATTTAATTCATTCCGACATCTAGGGACCATGTCGAATTAGTAATTGTACTGGTGTGCGATATTTTATAACTTTTATTGATGATTGGTCACGTGCCACTTGGCTTTATCTTTTGAAAGATTGCTCTAAAATTTTAGATGTTTTCTCCAACTAATGAAATAAAGACTCATTTTTTTGCTGCTACTAAATTTGTCTGCACTGATAATGCTTCTGAGTACGTGCAACATGGTTTTCAAAAGATTTACACCTCCAAAGGAATTGTTCATCAAACCTCTTGTGCCTATAGTCCACAACAAAATGGTGTTGCTGAAAGGAAAAACAGACACCTCCTTGATGCCGCTTGTACTCTCCTTATTGAAATGAATGTCCCCAAGTCCTATTGGCCTGATGCCATCTTGTTAGCCAACCACCTCATCAACCGTATGCCTTTGTCCATCCTCCAAAATCAGATTCCCTACCAACTCTACCCACATGAATCTATTTTTGCCCTACCACCAAAAGTTTTTGGCTGCCTTTTTTTTGTCAACGATCACCAACCTAGACTTGATAAATTGTCTCCATGAGCTATGTGTTGTTGTTTTCTTGGGTACTCTCGCATACAAAAGGGGTACAAATGTTTTGATCTTGTTGCACGTCGCTTGTATGTTAGTGTGGATGTCACCTTCTTTGAAGATACATCATTCTTTTTTGAGCCACATTCACAAGTGTCTCCTCCTAATGTACCACTTCCAAATGTAACAATTTCTACTGTCCCGTCCTTAGAAGAATCTTCCAACCTTGTTTTCAAAGTCTACAAGTGTTGGCGCAAAAGACCTCTACCTGAAGTATCCCCTGCTATGACCTCTTCAGAAACTGATGATCCACCACCAGTTAATGGTAATTCTACTGACTCTATTCAAATTTCTGAGTTGGACATGCCTATTGTCTTACGAAAAGGAGAGCGGTTTACAAAATATTGTATTTCAAAGCATGTTTCTACTGATTATCTCAATGCTTCCATGGCTAAATTTACTGCTGCAATATATGCTATCTCTGTTCCAAAAAATGTTCAGGAACCACTTCTAAATCCTGGATGGAAAACGGCTATGGATGAAGAGATGGATGCTCTTTGATCCCATAGGACATGGGTCCTTGTTGATCTTCCACCAGGCAGCAATCTTGTTGGATGTCGCTGGGTTTATACATGTTAAATATCTGCCTGATGGGACAATTGAACACTTGAAAGCTAGATTAGTTGCCAAAGGATACACACAAAACTTCGGAGTTGATTATTTTGAAACTTTTTCTCCCGTCGCTCGTCTCAATTCTGTGTGTATTCTTATTTCTGTTGTTGTCAATCAATGTTGGCGTTTGCATCAACTAGATGTCAAAAATGCATTGCCATATGGTGACCTGCAGGAGACTGTCTATATGTCCCAACCTCCAGGTTATATTGTTGAGGGGGAGTATTCTGGAAAAGTTTGTCTTCTTGAGAAGGCTATTTATGGCCTTAAGCAGAGTCCTCGAGCGTGGTTTGACAATTCTGGAAAAGTTTGTCTTCTTGTGTATCTCTGCTTAAGTCTATCCTTTATTCTATACCATGGGCCTTTGTATAAAGAGGTCCATTAGGGTTTTCAGTTCACTTCCTTGTACACCCTCTTCCTATTTATAGGAGTGAGTTTCCTCATTTGTGAATATAGAAAACACGGCACACTTTCATATGGTATCAGAGTGGGTCACCTAGCCCTGATCTCCATCAGTCACCACTGCCCTCTCTCTCTCTCCCTTCGTCAGCCGCCACCGCCGTGTACATCCTACTTGACTTTCGTTGTTGATCACTCCTAAGAATATCTAAGTTTCTTTCTAGCCCTATCCTCTTCTCCAACAAGAGGATCTAGGGATATGGTCGGAGGTGTTTTCGAGGTTCTTATGCCCTAAAGAACTATTATTTGGAAACGTATCGTTCGCCAGATCTGTGGTCATTCATGATCACCTATTCTAGGGCTCTGCTCACTTTATTAGTGGTATGATTGGGTATATCCAACATATCACCTTTCTTCTTGGTAAATCATAGTATTTGCCACTTACTCTTGGTCATCTTGACCTTATTTTGTTAGGTTCGTCGTTTCTGCTCTTGATCTGTTGCTGCCCCAACATTTGATACACCGTGTCTTTGCTTGACACGTCGTGTCTCAATTTGGTGAATCATCTAACATGGCGTATGCCATTCCAGGCGACTATCGTACCTTATTTCTTGACACGTCGTGTGCCATTCAAGCGACTATCTACTACTCTTTGTTACACCGTGTCTTACTTTTGACATGCCATGTGCTATTCCAAGAGACTTTCTGTTGTGTTGCTGCTTCTGGAGATTCTTTGGATATCACTTTTGCTTCATGGCTTCATCTTCCTCGGCGATCATGGAGACACATCCTAGACGTGTCATGTTTGTCAAGTTCAATGGATCCAACTACATTTTGTGGGCACGATCCTTTGAGATTTATGGTCACTCATCGGGCAAACTTGAGCATCTCACTGAGCAGCCTCCTCATAAAGATGAAACGTCTAACAAAAAGAAAGTCGACTATAAGAAATGGGCAGAATGTGATTCTCAAGTTTTGTCCTGGATTCTAAATAGTTGTGAATCCCATGTAGCCACAAATCTCCTGTTTATTGACACGGCCAAGGAGGCTTGGGATCATATTGCTCAGGTCTATTCCAGTAACAGAAATGCCTCCCGAGTTTTTGAGCTCTATAAACGCCTACATTCTCTAAGACTTGACAAGAGCTACCTCATTTGCTTCACATTTTGATACCTTCAAAGGTATTTGGGGAGAGCTCAAACTCCATCATCTGTTATCTACTGATCTCACTAAACTACAAAAATAACAAGATGAAGTTCAGCTATGCCAGTTTTTGGCATCCTTGCCGCCTAGCTATGACGCAGATCGTCAACAAATCCTTGCATCAGAACCATTACCCATGTTGGATAATGTGTATCTTCGGCTATCTCGCTTGGTGTCTTCTGCTACCAAAGAAGAGTCAGCTGCTCTAGTTGTTGTTGGACGAGGGTGTTGAAACTCTACTCGTGGATGGGGCAGAGGCCTTAACACTGTTGGACAGGGACCTCCTCCTTCTCAACCCTATAGAAGAGGGTCTTCCCCTCTTCAACCTCGGTACTGCAACTTCTGTAAACGGACCAATCATACTGAGGACAAATGCAGGAAGAAACATGGAAAGCCTAAATGGACAAACCAAGTCTCCACTACTGATGTTGATGAAGAATCTACATATACACCTAATGTTGCTTCTCCTCAGATGGTTACGCTAAGTTTGTATGACCTTGACAAGATTATCAAAGTCACTTCTGCAACTACTACCACACCTCAGGCGAACATTGCTCAACACTCTGGTGTCCTTCAAGCTTCCTCATCTTCTATAAAAGAAGATTGAATTGTTGATTATGATGTGATGGCCCATATAACTGGTAATAAAAATCTCTTCACTCATCTAAAGAAATCTACATATCATCCTCCGATACATCTGGCAGATGGATCTACTACTCCAGTTACTGGAATTGGGGATGTTAACAATCATCTCCTTAAATCTATTTTGTTTGTGCCCAGATTTCCATTGAACTTGATGTTTGTTAGTAAAATTACCAAATCTTTAAATTGCATTGTAACGTTCTTTCCTTACACTGTCTCCATGCAGGATCTCAGAATGAAGAAGACGATTGGTGGGGGATATGAAGGTGCATACGGTTTGTACTATCTACAGTTTTTGTCAAATTTGCTTGCTACCGCTCTTATGGCTCACACTACCTCTCTTTATCAATGGTACTTGAGGCTTGGTCATCCTTCAACCCAAAAGTTGAAGTCCTTGTTTCCTAGTTTATCATCTGAAAAGTTTAATGTCAATCTTGTCAACTTGGAAAACATCACCGCTCTGTGTATCCTCCTCGTTGTGATAATAGGAGCCCTAGTCTGTTTTATTTAATTCATTCCGACATCTAGGGACCATGTCGAATTAGTAATTGTACTGGTGTGCGATATTTTATAACTTTTATTGATGATTGGTCACGTGCCACTTGGCTTTATCTTTTGAAAGATTGCTCTAAAATTTTAGATGTTTTCTCCAACTAATGAAATAAAGACTCATTTTTTTGCTGCTACTAAATTTGTCTGCACTGATAATGCTTCTGAGTACGTGCAACATGGTTTTCAAAAGATTTGCACCTCCAAAGGAATTGTTCATCAAACCTCTTGTGCCTATAGTCCACAACAAAATGGTGTTGCTGAAAGGAAAAACAGACACCTCCTTGATGCCGCTTGTACTCTCCTTATTGAAATGAATGTCCCCAAGTCCTATTGGCCTGATGCCATCTTGTTAGCCAACCACCTCATCAACCGTATGCCTTTGTCCATCCTCCAAAATCAGATTCCCTACCAACTCTACCCACATGAATCTATTTTTGCCCTACCACCAAAAGTTTTTGGCTGCCTTTTTTTTGTCAACGATCACCAACCTAGACTTGATAAATTGTCTCCATGAGCTATGTGTTGTTGTTTTCTTGGGTACTCTCGCATACAAAAGGGGTACAAATGTTTTGATCTTGTTGCACGTCGCTTGTATGTTAGTGTGGATGTCACCTTCTTTGAAGATACATCATTCTTTTTTGAGCCACATTCACAAGTGTCTCCTCCTAATGTACCACTTCCAAATGTAACAATTTCTACTGTCCCGTCCTTAGAAGAATCTTCCAACCTTGTTTTCAAAGTCTACAAGTGTTGGCGCAAAAGACCTCTACCTGAAGTATCCCCTGCTATGACCTCTTCAGAAACTGATGATCCACCACCAGTTAATGGTAATTCTACTGACTCTATTCAAATTTCTGAGTTGGACATGCCTATTGTCTTACGAAAAGGAGAGCGGTTTACAAAATATTGTATTTCAAAGCATGTTTCTACTGATTATCTCAATGCTTCCATGGCTAAATTTACTGCTGCAATATATGCTATCTCTGTTCCAAAAAATGTTCAGGAACCACTTCTAAATCCTGGATGGAAAACGGCTATGGATGAAGAGATGGATGCTCTTTGATCCCATAGGACATGGGTCCTTGTTGATCTTCCACCAGGCAGCAATCTTGTTGGATGTCGCTGGGTTTATACATGTTAAATATCTGCCTGATGGGACAATTGAACACTTGAAAGCTAGATTAGTTGCCAAAGGATACACACAAAACTTCGGAGTTGATTATTTTGAAACTTTTTCTCCCGTCGCTCGTCTCAATTCTGTGTGTATTCTTATTTCTGTTGTTGTCAATCAATGTTGGCGTTTGCATCAACTAGATGTCAAAAATGCATTGCCATATGGTGACCTGCAGGAGACTGTCTATATGTCCCAACCTCCAGGTTATATTGCTGAGGGGGAGTATTCTGGAAAAGTTTGTCTTCTTGAGAAGGCTATTTATGGCCTTAAGCAGAGTCCTCGAGCGTGGTTTGACAATTCTGGAAAAGTTTGTCTTCTTGTGTATCTCTGCTTAAGTCTATCCTTTATTCTATACCATGGGCCTTTGTATAAAGAGGTCCATTAGGGTTTTCAGTTCACTTCCTTGTACACCCTCTTCCTATTTATAGGAGTGAGTTTCCTCATTTGTGAATATAGAAAACACGGCACACTTTCATATGGTATCAGAGTGGGTCACCTAGCCCTGATCTCCATCAGTCACCACTGCCCTCTCTCTCTCTCCCTTCGTCAGCCGCCACCGCCGTGTACATCCTACTTGACTTTCGTTGTTGATCACTCCTAAGAATATCTAAGTTTCTTTCTAGCCCTATCCTCTTCTCCAACAAGAGGATCTAGGGATATGGTCGGCGGTGTTTTCGAGGTTCTTATGCCCTAAAGAACTATTATTTGGAAACGTATCGTTCGCCAGATCTGTGGTCATTCATGATCACCTATTCTAGGGCTCTGCTCACTTTATTAGTGGTATGATTGGGTATATCCAACATATCACCTTTCTTCTTGGTAAATCATAGTATTTGCCACTTACTCTTGGTCATCTTGACCTTATTTTGTTAGGTTCGTCGTTTCTGCTCTTGATCTGTTGCTGCCCCAACATTTGATACACCGTGTCTTTGCTTGACACGTCGTGTCTCAATTTGGTGAATCATCTAACATGGCGTATGCCATTCCAGGCGACTGTCGTGCCTTATTTCTTGACACGTCGTGTGCCATTCAAGCGACTATCTACTACTCTTTGTTACACCGTGTCTTACTTTTGACATGCCATGTGCTATTCCAAGAGACTTTCTGTTGTGTTGCTGCTTCTGGAGATTCTTTGGATATCACTTTTGCTTCATGGCTTCATCTTCCTCGGCGATCATGGAGACACATCCTAGACGTGTCATGTTTGTCAAGTTCAATGGATCCAACTACATTTTGTGGGCACGATCCTTTGAGATTTATGGTCACTCATCGGGCAAACTTGAGCATCTCACTGAGCAGCCTCCTCATAAAGATGAAACGTCTAACAAAAAGAAAGTCGACTATAAGAAATGGGCAGAATGTGATTCTCAAGTTTTGTCCTAGATTCTAAATAGTTGTGAATCCCATGTAGCCACAAATCTCCTGTTTATTGACACGGCCAAGGAGGCTTGGGATCATATTGCTCAGGTCTATTCCAGTAACAGAAATGCCTCCCGAGTTTTTGAGCTCTATAAACGCCTACATTCTCTAAGACTTGACAAGAGCTACCTCATTTGCTTCACATTTTGATACCTTCAAAGGTATTTGGGGAGAGCTCAAACTCCATCATCTGTTATCTACTGATCTCACTAAACTACAAAAATAACAAGATGAAGTTCAGCTATGCCAGTTTTTGGCATCCTTGCCGCCTAGCTATGACGCAGATCGTCAACAAATCCTTGCATCAGAACCATTACCCATGTTGGATAATGTGTATCTTCGACTATCTCGCTTGGTGTCTTCTGCTACCAAAGAAGAGTCAGCTGCTCTAGTTGTTGTTGGACGAGGGTGTTGAAACTCTACTCGTGGATGGGGTAGAGGCCTTAACACTGTTGGACAGGGACCTCCTCCTTCTCAACCCTATAGAAGAGGGTCTTCCCCTCTTCAACCTCGGTACTGCAACTTCTGTAAACGGACCAATCATACTGAGGACAAATGCAGGAAGAAACATGGAAATCCTAAATGGACAAACCAAGTCTTCACTACTGATGTTGATGAAGAATCTACATATACACCTAATGTTGCTTCTCCTCAGATGGTTACACTAAGTTTGTATGACCTTGACAAGATTATCAAAGTCACTTCTGCAACTACTACCACACCTCAGGCGAACATTGCTCAACACTCTGGTGTCCTTCAAGCTTCCTCATCTTCTACAAAAGAAGATTGAATTGTTGATTATGATGTGATGGCCCATATAACTGGTAATAAAAATCTCTTCACTCATCTAAAGAAATCTACATATCATCCTCCGATACATCTGGCAGATGGATCTACTACTCCAGTTACTGGAATTGGGGATGTTAACAATCATCTCCTTAAATCTATTTTGTTTGTGCCCAGATTTCCATTGAACTTGATGTTTGTTAGTAAAATTACCAAATCTTTAAATTGCATTGTAACGTTCTTTCCTTACACTGTCTCCATGCAGGATCTCAGAATGAAGAAGACGATTGGTGGGGGATATGAAGGTGCATACGGTTTGTACTATCTACAGTTTTTGTCAAATTTGCTTGCTACCGCTCTTATGGCTCACACTACCTCTCTTTATCAATGGTACTTGAGGCTTGGTCATCCTTCAACCCAAAAGTTGAAGTCCTTGTTTCCTAGTTTATCATCTGAAAAGTTTAATGTCAATCTTGTCAACTTGGAAAACATCACCGCTCTGTGTATCCTCCTCGTTGTGATAACAGGAGCCCTAGTCTGTTTTATTTAATTCATTCCGACATCTAGGGACCATGTCGAATTAGTAATTGTACTGGTGTGCGATATTTTATAACTTTTATTGATGATTGGTCACGTGCCACTTGGCTTTATCTTTTGAAAGATTGCTCTAAAATTTTAGATGTTTTCTCCAACTAATGAAATAAAGACTCATTTTTTTGCTGCTACTAAATTTGTCTGCACTGATAATGCTTCTGAGTACGTGCAACATGGTTTTCAAAAGATTTGCACCTCCAAAGGAATTGTTCATCAAACCTCTTGTGCCTATAGTCCACAACAAAATGGTGTTGCTGAAAGGAAAAACAGACACCTCCTTGATGCCGCTTGTACTCTCCTTATTGAAATGAATGTCCCCAAGTCCTATTGGCCTGATGCCATCTTGTTAGCCAACCACCTCATCAACTGTATGCCTTTGTCCATCCTCCAAAATCAGATTCCCTACCAACTCTACCCACATGAATCTATTTTTGCCCTACCACCAAAAGTTTTTGGCTGCCTTTTTTTTGTCAACGATCACCAACCTAGACTTGATAAATTGTCTCCATGAGCTATGTGTTGTTGTTTTCTTGGGTACTCTCGCATACAAAAGGGGTACAAATGTTTTGATCTTGTTGCACGTCGCTTGTATGTTAGTGTGGATGTCACCTTCTTTGAAGATACATCATTCTTTTTTGAGCCACATTCACAAGTGTCTCCTCCTAATGTACCACTTCCAAATGTAACAATTTCTACTGTCTCGTCCTTAGAAGAATCTTCCAACCTTGTTTTCAAAGTCTACAAGTGTTGGCGCAAAAGACCTCTACCTGAAGTATCCCCTGCTATGACCTCTTCAGAAATTGATGATCCACCACCAGTTAATGGTAATTCTACTGACTCTATTCAAATTTCTGAGTTGGACATGCCTATTGTCTTACGAAAAGGAGAGCGGTTTACAAAATATTGTATTTCAAAGCATGTTTCTACTGATTATCTCAATGCTTCCATGGCTAAATTTACTGCTGCAATATATGCTATCTCTGTTCCAAAAAATGTTCAGGAACCACTTCTAAATCCTGGATGGAAAACGGCTATGGATGAAGAGATGGATGCTCTTTGATCCCATAGGACATGGGTCCTTGTTGATCTTCCACCAGGCAGCAATCTTGTTGGATGTCGCTGGGTTTATACATGTTAAATATCTGCCTGATGGGACAATTGAACACTTGAAAGCTAGATTAGTTGCCAAAGGATACACACAAAACTTCGGAGTTGATTATTTTGAAACTTTTTCTCCCGTCGCTCGTCTCAATTCTGTGTGTATTCTTATTTTTGTTGTTGTCAATCAATGTTGGCGTTTGCATCAACTAGATGTCAAAAATGCATTGCCATATGGTGACCTGCAGGAGACTGTCTATATGTCCCAACCTCCAGGTTATATTGTTGAGGGGGAGTATTCTGGAAAAGTTTGTCTTCTTGAGAAGGCTATTTATGGCCTTAAGCAGAGTCCTCGAGCGTGGTTTGACAAATTCTCTATTATACTGCAACAATTTAATTTCACAAGGTCTCAATGTGATCATTTTGTTTTTATCAAAACCACCTCTTATGGAATTATTATTCTCATTGTATATGTGAATGATATCATTATATCTGGTAGTGATATCACAGGAATTGTCGATACAAAGAAATATCTTATGAAGCACTTTGTAACCAAAGACCTTGGACGTCTTCGGTATTTTCTTGGTATTGAGGTAGCATATAACAAAAATGGAGTATCTCTCTCACAGAGGAAGTATACTCTGGACTTATTATCTGAAACAACAATGTTGGGTTGTCGACCTGTTGTCTCTCACCTATGGATCAGGCACATGATCTATGGGTTGGGTCCACTCATCTCTTAGAAAAATATTGCTACAAGCGACTAGTTGGCAATCTTTTGTATCTCACCGTTACCATACCAGATATATGTTTTGTTGTGGGAGTTCTTAGTCAATTTATGGATTGCCCTCAACAATGTCACTGGGAGGCTACCTGATGTGTCCTGAAATAGTTGAAGAACGCACCTGGACAGGGGTTATTTTATAAAAGAAATGTGACCTTGATGTTATTGGATACTCTGATGTTGATTATGTAGGATGCAAGTCTAACATGAGATCCACTTCTGGTTATTGCACCTTCGTAGGAGGTAATCTGGTTACTTGGAAGAGCAAGAAACAGAACGTAGTTGCCAGATCTAGTGTTGAATCTGAGTATCGTGCAATGACACATACTACTTGTGAACTATTATGGATTCAATCTATTCTTGCATACTTTGGGTTCCCTATCACCTCCGCTATTCCAATGTATTGTTGCTACTTTCATTGCTAGCAATCTTGTATTCCATGAGAGGACCAAGCATATTGAAGTCGACTATCATTTTCCTCGGGATGTTGTATTGGATAAGAAGATTGCTACCGCTTTCCTGCCATCACATGAGCAAACTGTTGATATATTCACCTAGCCTCTCTCTGGCAAACGAGTTGAGGAACTGTGCAGCAAGTTGGGCATGATTGACATCTATGCTCCAACTTGAGGGGGAGTATTGAGATATATTACTACATTTATTATTTTGTGTATTTCTGCTTAAGTTTTTCCTTTATTCTAAAACATGGGCCTTTGTATAAAGAGGCCCGTTAGGGTTTTCAGTTGTGAATATAAAAAACACGACACACTTTCATAAATCTCATTTTAATGAATCGTTCTTGACATGTATGTCTAGACTGTGGAGATATATTCATTCACACTATTGTTAGTATGACATTGCATTCTCTATCTACATAGGGGCTTAAGGTTAGTTACCCATGCGGGTAGCGAATGAATGGCATATATATATACCGGAGGCACCGTACACCTCAGTTATTTTTTAAGATGCAGTAACTTTTTGAAAAATCTAAACCATTGATCTTCTTAATTATCTTAAGAACATACTATATAATAAATTTTAGCTCAATTGGACACTTATAGGTCGTGCATCTAAAAGAGGCAAAAATCAAGCATTTCAAATTAGTTTTGTGTGTCGATTTTGTTGTCCTTGGATGAGAGACTTACACTCATCCAAATGAGTTCAAATTTTGTATGTGGCCTATTATTATTGTAACCATGAAGATCAATGGATTAGATTTTGGAAAAACATGGTCTACATAGGCAAACACCATTGGGGAGTACAGCGTGATGTGTACACTCGAGTGTATTCTAGCTTGACACTATATATAGAGAGAGATAGAAAGAGAAAGAGTCAGGTTAGAATACACTCGAGTGTATTTGGAGCAGAATATACTCAAGTAGTTTTTCATGATGCAATATTTTTTTCAAAAATCTAATCCGTTGAACTTCTTAAACATCTTGTGAATAGCTCATACGCAAAATTTGAGCACAATTGGACATTTATAGGTCATGTTATAAAAATCGCAAAAATTATGCATTTCAAATTAGTTTCGCGCGTCAATTTTGTTGCCCTTGGATGAGTGACTTACACTCATCCAAATGGGCTCAAAATCTATATGTAGCCTAGTTATAGTATGACGGTGAAGATCAATGGTTTACATTTTGCAAAAAAATAGTCTAGATATGCAAACACACTTGAGTGTATATGTGCGATCTGTACACTGGAGTGTATTCTAGCTTGACTATATATATATATATATATATATATATATATATATATATATATATATATATATATATATTTGTGTGTGTATTAGTGACAACCGAAAAGGCCATGCAATTTGTACTAGTTTATTCTGAGAAAAGGCTCGTAACGTGCTCTGATACCATGAGAAAAGGCTTTGTATTTGTTATGTAGAAGTGAGTACAGTACTCTCTTTTTTATAAAAAGCAAAAGCCAGAGATAACAGTTATGGGATAAAACTAAAGAGACAATAACAGAAATAAGGAATATATATCAACATATTCAAATACAGAAGAGATATGGTAGCATTAAAAGAATCAAACATTGATTTTATTTTATCAAGTACAGTTTGATGGAAGATGTCAGCCTAGAGATAAAATAATATCAGTGAACTTTTCGATAACAAACTGCTTCGTAACCTGTGAAATAATGATTAGCAAAATGCAAAGAATTCCACTATAGAAGGTAAGTTTATATAGACCTGGCCAACATTGTCATCAAAAAGGCTAATTATCACAGAAAATATACCCCCAGCATAGTTTTATTAGTAAACATATTTACACAAAGACCCATAGAATTACCGCAGAGTCAAGAAGCTCTAGAAGAAACATCTTTCCAGATTCATGAGCAAATAAATCAACTTCACTTGATTCGGTTGTTTGCATAGAATTTACCATCTCTGCAAGCTTGTGAAATAGGATCGCAACTGATACACGGGCATACATTTCTGTGTTGATAAATTCCTACATATATGAGAAAAAGATTACTAAGGGATAACACAGTCTATTTTAAAACTTTAACAAGATTCATTACTGCAACTTTATTATCAAAAAATAGAATTCAACATGTGTTTTCTTCTTCACCACGTGGCACGTGTACCCAATATATTTTGGGATTAAAATACTGTAGTCAGCAACCACAATTATCCTAGCCATGTTTTTTGTGAAACAAATATCTCACTTATTGAATGGAGGATATTCGGATGAATATACAGGGAAAAACACATCTAGCATTCACTTTTTAGTTTTTAGCTGTAAGACTGTCAGGTCCGAGAACAAGAAGAGCGCATTTTAAGATCAATGCATGCATCAATTATCTTTTTGGAGCCAACATAAAAACAGAAGTGGTTAGCATCTATTTTGCCACCTTAAAATTATAATGAGATTACAAAACGGTTCACAAATATTTATTTGAGTGTGTTAGAAAGGCATGATCCAAATAATCTTGTTAAAAATAAGCTAAAGCTAATAAGAAACTATATTTATTCCTGAGTTAACAAAACATTCTCAGAATAGGTTGGAGAAGGGTATGAACTTGTTGGCCTCTACTATCGGAACACTGTTCTTCGACATCCTGCATTTATGTCTCCTTTTTATTTGCATTGCCGTTTTGGTCATGCGTCTTTGGAAAAACATAAAGCCCTTGTCCCAAGCCTGTCTAGCCTGAACAAGTTGCATGTAAGTTATGCCAGTTGCGCAAACATTAGCGGTCCATGTTTAGAGGTCCGGGGAAAACAAGAGATACGGTTCTATTATTTATTTTGTGCATTCAAATGTACGCGGTCTGGATGTTGTGAACTTCCAAACTTCATCGTAAGTATTTTGTCATTTTTCTAGATGATAATACTCGTGCTACATGGTTTTATTTCACGAAAGACGGGTCAGAGTATACACTTGTCTATATATCTATATATGTATTATATATGCATGTGTGCATATATATATATATATATATATATATACATATATATATATATATATATAGAGAGAGAGAGAGAGTCAGGCTAGAATACACTCGAGTGTGCAGATCGCACGCTATACTCAAGTGGTGTTTACATATATTGACTATTTTTTTGCAAAATGTAAACCATTGAACTTCATTGTTATACTATAATTAGGCTACATGCAAATTTTGAGCTCATTTGGATGAGTATAAGTCACTCATCTGAGGGCAACAAAATCGACGCATGAAATAATTTGAAATGCATAATATTTGTGGTCTTCATAACATGATCTATAAATGTCGAAATGGACTCAAATTTTATATATGAACTATTCAAATGATGTTTAAGAAGATCAACGGATTAGATTTTGCAAAAAAATATTGCATTATGGAAAACTACTTGAGTGTATTCTGCTCCGGATACACTTGAGTGTATTCTATCCTGACTCTCTCTCTCTATATATATATAGAGAGAGAGAGACAGATAGAGAGAGAGAGAGAGTCAGGATAGAATACACTCGAGTGTACGGATCACACGCTACACTCAAGTGGTGTTTGCATATCAAGATTATTTTTTTGCAAAATGTAAACCGTTGATCTTCATTGTCATAATATAATTAGGCAACACACAAATTTTGAGTTCATTTGGATGAGGGTAAGTCACTCATCCAAGGGCAACAAAATCGACACACAAAACTAATTTGAAATATATAATATTTGTGGTCTTCATAACATGAGTTATACATATCCAGATGGGCTCAAATTTTATATATGAGTTGTTCACGAGATGTTTAAGAAGATCAATGGATTAGATTTCCAAAAAAAATATTGCATCATGAAAAAAAATATTATAACCACTTTACATCCTTCTGTGTCATTTTACCACAGGCACCTTTATAGTTACACAACCATCATTTTAAGGGGGAAAGGATGAAGTTCAGGCTTAAGCTTATGTTACTGTGTTCACATGCACACACATGCATGTAAAGGCCCGTCTGGTTCCACGTAGTTGCAACAGTGTGTGTAGCAACTGCACATGTTTTACAATTCACAGTGTTTGGTACGGCGCAGCTGGGACCCCTAGTTGGAAAACCAACCGCAAGGCTAGTCCAAGTTATGCACA